>JACGCM010002326.1:0-21491 GCA_014058105.1 Kingdonia uniflora
TTATGTTTTAATGCGCGCTTTCACGATTTGTTGGTATTCATTATGTTGCAACCCTGTTGACGAGAATGGACTATTCTTCCGAAATCAAATGGCCGCTTTGGGAAGGTATGCGGGTTTTACTTTAATCCTGAAGAAAAGTTATAACTTGCTACGGGTATTGGAGAATGATGATTATCGGAAGTTTGACATCTCACATGGGGAATGATTCGAGACCCATCCCCAAGTTCTTGTAGCCATCGAATTGATACCATTGCAAGACTGCAAATGGGTATCTATATTGGCTAGTTGGTGACCTTTCTTACGATAAATCCATTGTGTCCTTCAAATATTGAGACGGAGAAATTCGATTACTTGGAAACTCTGAACCATTAGGTGAAGTCGTGAAAAATAGGTGTCATGCAATGCATCTAGTAGAGGGAGGCATGGGTCTATATTATTGCAGATTCGTCACATTTAGCCATATTATGACGCCTTAGCCAATCAAGCCCAAATTTTGTACATAGTAGTTTTAGGATGTAATAAAGCCATGTATAAATTTCATTTATTTATGTAAAGTTTAGGTTAGGCAAAAGGGGGAGTACGCTTCGTCTCCAACTATAATGTTTTCTTTTGGTTCTTAGTTTTCCTTAGCAGCTATTATGTAGAGGACTTGTATCCGATACACCCAAGAAGGAATTAAAGCTTTGTAAATTATTGTTGTTAATGAATGAAATGATGCTTTCAAAGAATCTTTGTACAGTGTTTGTGTTGCCTTGATTGTATGCGATCTTATGTGATATTGTGTTCTTAAGACAATTGAAAAGAGACGAATAATTAGGCTTACTTGAGGCAGGTGCCTCGAGTGCCACACGTACCAAGCTTGAGTTAAGTTGGTCCGTGTCACATATGGAGTTGTGGTTGTTAGAAGACTACAAACAAAATCTGTGGATTAAACTATATATGGAACGGTCTAGTCATTGGTTTCATCGTGGACATGGAACATACACCACTTCTCGATTTCGACCAATAAATGTGAGAAATGGAGAAATTTTGTTTGAATGGAGCAGTAAGATGTTGATCTTGTACAATTTGGAAAGTAAAAGTGTTAGGCAAGTCAAGGAGTTTGGGTTGACTTACGCGAATGCTTACAATTACACGGAGAGCCTTGTTCCCTGCAGTTTTACTAAGAGAAAAAGTAGTATTGGTATGAGCAGGCGCTTCTTCGGTCTTACTTGCTTCAAATAAAGAATTAGGTGTGTTGATGTTCCTAGCTAGTTTTGTAACAAGTTTCTGCAATACATTCTTTAAAATCATCATATTATTATTTTAGTTTAGTTGACATAGACAGCGTTGAGAAGGTGAGCCTAACTTAAAATTCCTGAGTTAATTTCTACATTCGGTAGCCATACACTAACAAATAATTGTAGTAAACTTCAAGGTTTCACAAACCCTGCAGATGTTTCCTACATGTATTCATAAAAGAAATTCAAAAACATGAAATTTCACAATGACAAACAAAGAATTTGTGATAGAAAACACGTAACATCTAGTTGTAAAATATTTGAAACCTTCATGAACCTCACATAAACTAGTTGCATTAGGCAGTTATAAAAGAGCCTAAGAATATGCAATAACACCATCATGTTATTGATCTATATTCTTACAAGAATCTCGAGAAAACTAAAATCTAGCAGTATAAACACGAAGAGTTCAATAGAGAAAATCATACAATCCCTGAAATAAAGCTAACAGGATGTACTATGCTTTGCTTCGAAATGAGACAGCAAAACTGTTTTAGTGGAAGATTTAAGGTGCCTTCCAAAAAAAAGAAGATTTAAGATTCCAGACTTAATTTTCATAAGTTATAATGCAGAAAAATGAGAAAAGGTACCTTCATACCTATAGATTCACATCCACAAAGTATGAAACTTTATATAATGAAATGAAGAAGAAGAAAGAAAGAAAAAAAACTTTTCGAGTAGAACTTTCATAGTAGTATACCATTCATTCAAAAACGAGAATTCACAAACTGTACTAAGTTTGAGTACAGGAATGGATTAAACTGTACAATTTATTACATGCTAGATGAAATCGTAGTTGTAGACTGAGGTTCGAGAGAAAGATCATAATAATCCTGTATTAGTCTTGATAATGAGCGTAAGGATGCTATTAGCCCCCTTTCTAGCAACCGCATTCCCATAGACAACAACCCGAGATATCGTTTTATTATCCCTCTCCTCATCCTGAAATTCCTTCAATCGTTCTTGAGTCATTTGAGAGGATCCAATCAAGCATTGTTATACAATTTCGATTTTTTCATACTGGCCTTAACAGTGCTATCCCGCAACAACATGTGCAGTCCATCAAGTTCTACTATCTGCTGGGCGGCATTCCCATTCATAGATGATTTCGTTGTACGAATTTCGATATCAAGCTTTCCAAAACTATTCCTTACGTTATGCAACAAAATGCAAAACTCCATCTAGTTTTATTATCTCCTGGATGGCATTCCAATGCATAGATAACATACGAAGGACAGCCCACAATTCATAAACGCATGCTCCAGCAGAAACCTTCTTCAGAATCACATTTACTGCTCCAACTTCAATCGCCTCTAGTCTGTTTTTATTGATCATACACAGGTTAAAGATTGCTCTAATGGCATACATCATGGCTGTAAGATCGCCCCCAACTTCTATGATACGTAAAAGGGCTTTGAGACCGCCAGAGTCCCCAATAATGAACCTGTTCAGGCTATATGTTGATAAGTTGAGAAGGATGTTTGCAGCAGTTACCTTTGTCTTTGTATTTTCGGTATCCAACGCCTTAATAACAGAAGGTATAGCATCTGGGTTATTCGCAAACGCTTTGATATTTTCGTCGTGAGTTAGAATGTTGAAGACTGTTGCAATAATATTTTCTTGGAGTTCCTGGTTGGTCTCATCCCCATCCAGCACTTTGAGTGGACTTAGCAAGACAGAAATGGTACGTTCTTCCTTGGCAAAATGAGCACGAAACTGAGGCAAGACTAGGGTCAATATCTGATCTCCTTTGCGGCTTGTTTTTGTTCAGAAATTCCAGATTTTACGAGCCTGAGCATCAGATCATCAAATTGCTGCCTCTCAATTTTTGAGATATTGACGACAGGATCATGTAGGACAATCCCATGGTTATTGCACCATTGCGTGATCATGTCTTTGGCAAATTCATTCTGTGTGAGTTCTGTAAAATGGCCGAGAGGTTTTTCATTTCAGGGCATATCTGAGAGCCTGTGTCTAGGCATGCTTGAATATTTTGCCGCTCGAACGTCTGTGCATCAAGATTTTTTTTTGTCAAACTCTGTTATTTCAAACAAATACATTAAAAATAATGTAATTTTACAACGGGATCTACAATTTAAGATGCTGTGATCAAACAATGAAATAAAGCTTGCATAGTAATAATGTTGTAATACACATTGGCATGTAGATAATGAAACGTAGTAATAATGTTCTACATAGTGAATCAGTGATTGCCCATGATAAATCTAACTACTTGCATGCAAACATAAGATAGAACCGAGAAACTATTGGAAATGAAATTAGAGTGCAAAACTAAGATTTCACCAAAGAATTCGTGCAGTACTACTTCAAATGTTTTGCATAAAAACTGAAATTCTTACTAGGTCGCAGAAAACAGAAATATAGCAGTACTAAATGTCAAATATGAGAAATCTAGAGACATAAATTCTTGCAGCAGTACTAAGATCTAGTTGTAAAGTACGTAAAAATTTCCCGAACCTCGTACATTACATGTCTACATTCGTAACAACATCATCACAAAATGGAATTTTTTCGTGAAGAATTTGTAAACACGAAAGTAGAAAACATCAAATGGTAAGAAACTTAAAATTCAAAGAACCCCCCACACACAAATTAAAGTACACATTCATAACTAAGAATCTCAAAACATGCAAAATAAAAAACACGAAATATTCTGAAATCGTAAAAAAGATGTTCGAAAAAAGGACTATTGTCGTCAAAGAACGAAGAATTTGTATGTTCTCAAAATAAAAAACAGGAAATATTCTGAAATCGTAAAAAAGATGTTCGAAAAAAGGACTATTGTCGTCAAAGAACGAAGAATTTGTATGTACTCAAAATAAAAAACACGAAATATTCTGAAATTGTAAAAAAGATGTTCCAAAAAAGGACTATTGTCGTCAAAGAACGAAGAATTTGTATGTACTCATAAGAAAATATAAAATTCTTGCAGTACTAACATGAAATCTTAAAAATCGCAGAGCCCCACACACAAATAATCTTATGCAAATTGTTGTAAAGACGAAGAATTCACTAAATAAAATTAAAACGCGAGAGAATCACATACCATCCCAGAAGTCAAGATAGCAGGATCAACCATCAGTTAACTGTCAACCATGGGTTATTATTCATTTAACTGCTAACCATGGGTTATTAAACGGTTTTAGTAACAGTATTAACTAACTGTTAACCATGGGTAGACACACAGTTTTCAGTGATCGAGGAAGTGGCCATGGTTGATTTTATTTTAAGGTCATTTTCTGCCGTGAACAAGTGAGGCTGCTACTTGGACGAGTTACGTCCATCCCTGAAATACTCAAGGGGACATGCGAATGTTGCCCAACCAAATAATTTTGTGCAGAAGTCATGGTTTTGGATGTTTGAAATAATTCTAAGCGAATATGAGAACGCTCTTAAAAAACGGCATGATCAGAAAATAAGAGAGATGGAGAAAGCTAGATAAGCTGTGAACCCTTGCCCTGACAAGTACTTAAAGGCTGGTAATGTTCTTAAACCGAACATTTTAAATGTTAAGTATCATCATGTGGAATACAAGGTGTTGAGCTGTACCATGTAAGCCGAACTCCAATTGATCTAATTAGTTACCGAACAAGCTAAAAGGAATACACAACCAAAACCAATAACAAAGATTTAAGGTGGTTCGGCAATTGCTTACAGCCACACACAAAGAGAGAGAGTTTATTCCAAGACTAAGGTTACAATCTTTACAAACAATATTGAGATTTCTCTCTCACGAATTCCTCCCACTAAAGATCTCCCAAAATGTGGCTTCTAAAAGACCTAGCTCTCTCTTATATACTTTTGGGATAGCCAAATACAATCACTTGAATCTCGAGGCAAACAAGAGGCTTCAAACAAATCTCAAAAATGGGTTTTACCGAAATCTGTTCAAACAAACTCAATATCTGTTCGAACAGACAAAATATATTTGAACTATTCTCCAAAGTGTATTCGAATAAACCCCTCATCTCAGTAAACTATGAAACATCTATTTTGGAGTTTGTTTCATTTAGTGTCTAGTGTGGGGGTCAGCACTATCTCGTGGTAATCTGACGTCAGTGAATGCACGTAGAGAGACTACAGCTGGACTGGCACTGAACAGGTAAACGGATTTCTAACTCCTTGTCTCTAAATATCAAGCTCAGGTAAAAACATGTCTTTTTTAAGAGAAATGAGAACATTTCTATTCGAATAGATTTTATCTGTATTTGAATAGTATGCCTCAGTCACATTTCTATTCGAATAGATTTATTTATATTCGAACAGAAACTGTGATTTTTGTTTTCTAATAAAATACAACTTTCGATTTTTTTAAATTTATTTCTTTAAAATTAATTTTTCTAAAGGCTTGGTTTTTAGAGTGAGGAGAGATTACTCTTGAGAGATTCAAGAGAGAATTAAAATATTCATTTCTTGAATCAATCATTATTGATCAAGAAACCATAATTACAGATTGAAGAACTTGAGCGATTTAAACTTTGAAGCTTTGGTGCGTTATCCGAGGCGAGGCATTGCGAGAACGAAAAATCGGTTGCTAGAAGCTTGATTAGAAGAGAGATAACCACGGGATGTGTTTATCGAGTCTGTAAGTAGTCAAACTCTTGTAATTCATTTTCATATTGGATTGTTTAGCTGGCGAGTGATTCGACAGCGACCTGTGGGTTTTTCTCCTGAGAAAGGTTTCTCACAGGGTT
This sequence comes from Kingdonia uniflora, assembly GCA_014058105.1. Taxonomy (NCBI): domain Eukaryota; kingdom Viridiplantae; phylum Streptophyta; class Magnoliopsida; order Ranunculales; family Circaeasteraceae; genus Kingdonia; species Kingdonia uniflora. The sequence goes on from JACGCM010002326.1 coordinate 5,996, forward strand.
AAAATTTTTTACCCGTGTCTTTATGTTTCCAACTACTTGCTTGGCAATAGTAATTGAATCAACTTGATTTAGGTTAAGTATAAACCATTATTTCAAAGGAAATAGGACCTTTCGATTTGAGAAGCTCTAGTTAGTAAAAAAGTACGAAGAAAGCCAAATTGAATAGAAAAAATAAGAGATTCAATTATATTAATCAATAATTACGATGAAAAACTCTAAAACCCTAAGCTTCTTCCTTAGAACTTCTCTCTAGATCTGACATAGAAAAAAAAATAACATAAGTCCCATTTATATACTAGGGAACGTAAAATACTAAAAGAATGCATCTCGAGGCAAAACACCCCTCAAAAATACAATCACCGCCTAAAGAAAAAAGGCTGAATCGCGCCTCTGTTCGAACAAAATCAGTTTCTGTTCGAATAAAATAAATGTATTCGAATAGAATAAAAATCTATTCGAATAAAACACCTCAGGCAGAAATACCATAAATGTATTCGAATATAAATAAATTTATTCGAATAGAATACCTCAAGCTGAAATCTATTCGAATAGAATACCTCATATAAGTATAGAAACTTGAGAACTTCATGTCTTCTTCAGATCCTCCTGGATCATGGCTCCCCCCTTTAGGAGCCTTGAGCTCCTACTCAAGCTAGAACTGGAGAGGTAGGAATGCGGCGTTGCCCATTACCTTGTTGTACCACTTCGACTGACGAGGTAGCTGACCCTTCTTCCAAACCCGAAACAAATCAAAGCGAACACATGTCTTGCCTGACAACAACTTTCGGTAAAACACATTACGCCATTTAGGATCATCATATCTTGATGTAACAAAAGGTTGTCTCTGCATAGAAACCAACATAGCGGAAGTAGTTGGTAATGGGGGTCGAGATAGCCAATCAGCCATTTTGTTGTCCACTCCCTTCTTATACTTCATAATCAAGGGAAATTGTTGGAAATACGACCTCCCCTTCATCTGGCGAGCTTGCTGTAGCTTGGACTGCGTAGCAAAAAACTGGGACGGTTTGTGATCAGTATGTACCACAACCTCCTCTTGTAACTTCCCCATCTCGGTTTGTTACTTATAAAACATTGTCATAGGAGACAACACTCGAGCCGACGTACCCTCCTGAACCGGTCGCACCAATAACACAAACATGCCGCTCGCATTAACCAACCACTTCACCTGTGTCGCCATTACTAAATTTGACGTAGTGACATGCCCTTTACAAGTATTGATATGGAACTCCTTTCCCTCCTTCGTACAAGACGATACTTGCGAGCTTTACGGTAATGAATCGCATCTCGGTCCCAAAGATAAGGGCTACCAAAGATGACCTGACACACATCCAAAGGAACCACCTCATACGTTACATCATCAATAAACTTCTCAGAAATTACAAACTTGAATGTACACTGCTTCGTGATCATCACATCCGTATCTTTCTGAATCCACCCCAAACCATACGGCTTAGGATGAGCTGTAGGCATCAAACCCATCATCTTCACCAACGTCTCAAAAATTAAAATTTTCTGACTACCCGGATCCATAATGGCCTTGACTAAACTCTGCTTTACCTAAATACAAACATGAAAAAGCTTTTCCCGACTTTCCTCCTCGGTAGCCAAAGTCCGCTGAAACATAAATGTAAGCTTAAGATTCGGTTTATCTAATTCCAGAAGATCAACAACCTCTACCGCTAGTGCATATCTCTCTTTCTTGCTCTTCTCTTCCTTCGGCCTTAGCCCCGAGTGAAGTTTCCAACAATAATTAGAAATATGCCCACTCGCCTTACAATGATTGCAATGAAATTACTTGGACAAAGACCACTCTCCTTTGGCCTCTCCCTTATGTTCGTTTTTCAAACTTGACTTGTACCCCGACTTGATCTTATCGTCTTCTTTGTCACTCTTCAAGTACTTGCCTTCAATGGCAATTGCATTCACGGTAGCATCCTCGATATTGGCCACAATAAAGAGGTTCAACTCTCTCCTAATGGACTCCGACAAACCCCCCGTGTATTTCATGAACACCTCATACTCGTCCACATCAATGTCTAAAACCAAAGCCTGGTTATGGAACGCCGTAGTGTACTCCTGTACGAACTGCTCAAACTTTTGGCATAAATTGTGTCATTTATACCATATCTCTTGCTCATACTCAATTGAATAAAACTGCTTTCGCACTAAAACCTTGAATTCTTTCCAACCCAAATCTCCTACATCGTGGCGTTTCTGATAAGATTTCCACCACGTGAGTGCATGACTTGCGAATTTCAATGTAGCAAAACATATTTGTTGAGCATTAGAGTATTTGTAAATAGAAAAATAGGTCCCTAACCTATTCAACCAATTATCTAATAACTCGGCATCGATCGAACCATCGAATACCGGAATTTCAATCTTAAAACCAATACGAAAATTATGCAAAAGATTCGTGGACTTACCAATAACTGATCGTTCATCGTCGGATTCGGTAGTACTAGAATCATCGGAAGCCAGAACGTTCTCGTCACCATCCACCTCCATTACCTTTTTCTTCTTCAAACGGCCTCGCCGTTCCACCGAAGTGGAAGCCTTAGCGAGGTTCGTGAGACGCAACTACTCCACTAACTCTCCTACAGTAGAAGTTAGGGCAAAAACTATCATTTTCAAAACCGTGAGTCTCTCGTTGGGATCGCCCATCTCCAAATCGTCATTCTTCTTCGAATTAGGTTTGCGATGGATCTTCAACGGACTCACTAGCTTCTCCTTCGTTTGCTTGAGAAGGTCACGTGTAGAGACCATAAACCACAATCAACACCCCCGAGAATCGAAACTGGAAAACTAATACCACTTAATCCACAATACGATTGAAAATCTCTAGTTAGTAAAAAAGTACGAAGAACACCAAATTGGATAGGAAAAATAAGGATATTGGCATAAAATCTGCAAAGCTTTGTGGATTAGGTATTTCTGAAAGCAATTTCAAAATAGTGATATTAACCTCAGTCAATATTTTTGAGGGGTTTAAGAAGCTTTATATGGCTTTAATAAGATCTTTCCCCACTATGTCTCAACATACCTTGTACAAATACACATTAAAACCATTCACTAAAGACATTGTCTATTATCTTATCCCCATTGAAGCTCCAAATTTCATTTTATTGAGAATCTTAAGTCGTACTACATGCAGGAAAACTGAAGAGATTGTTCTATCTATTCTGTGTAAAAGTTGCGAAGATCCAAATATACTGAAGTTAGCTAGAAAAGAAGAGATGAAGAGTAGTTGTATCTCTCGTGTCATATGTAATGTAAATGATAGTCCGGGGAGTAAGATGAACGCTGGTTCAATTCTTGAAGAGCTGAAAAAGGCTGATTTAGAGTTAAAGGATGCTAATCCTTGAAGATCTGACAAGGCATCATATGGAACTTAGGAATAATAGTTACTGGCGGGTTATTACGGCATATATATAAACCTTTGGGAAAAGATGTTAATTCCTTTCGGCTATTTCCTATAGAAATCAAAGGGGGTTTTTTTTTCGCATTTGAAGTTTGCAAAGCTTCTATCCTTTCTGATGGTTTGAGTATTGGTTTCAAGTGTTCAATTTTTAGAATGTTGGCTGGAAAAATAGAACAAAATGAAAAGGCTTAAAACTGAGGGAAATGTTTTCGACACTCCCTACTTTTCACGGTGATCGCTCCATCTTCAACTCCAGCATATATGTTGGTTAGGAAAAAAAAACTTCCACAATGTTCAGGTTCGATTTATAGGAGATTTCCCGCATGGGAAAACTGGCTATATAACAGTGCATGCCTATTTCTCATGCAAAATTTTACCGAAAATTAGGCAGCACTTCCCATAAAACTAGAAATTATTATTTGTGCAGGTAGAAGCTGGAGGAAGTCCTGCCTAAAAAGGTAGTGGAGATGGCGTCATGTTCATCTGCCAAGGTTCTCGGCATGATTGATGTTTCAAGCATCAAACCTTCCTCAACTTAAGTGCACCACCATACCCATTGTAACCCAATTAAAATAAATGATGTGCATGAGAATACCATCATTGAATCACGAACTAGGTCGCAGAAAACAGAAATATAGCAGTACTAAATGTCAAATATGAGAAATCTAGAGACATAAATTCTTGCAGCAGTACTAAGATCTAGTTGTAAAGTACGTAAAAATTTCCCGAACCTCGTACATTACATGTCTACATTCTTAACAACATCATCACAAAATGGAATTTTTTCGTGAAGAATTTGTAAGCACGAAAGTAGAAAACATCAAATCGTAAGAAACTTAAAAATCAAATAACCCCCCACACACAAATTAAAGTACACATTCATAACTAAGAATCTCAAAACATGCAAAAATACACAAAATATTCCGAAATCGTAAAAAAGATGTTCGAAAAAGGGACTATTGTTGTCAAAGAATGAAGAATTTGTATGTACTCATAAGAAAATATAAAATTCTTGCATTACTAACATGAAAACTTAAAAATCGCAGATCCCCCCACACACAGAATCTTATGCAATATTGTTGTAAAATCGAAGAATTCACGAAAGAAAATTAAATCGAGAGAGAATCACATACCACCCCAGAAGTCAAGATAACAGGATCAACCATGAGTCGCTTCGATATGGGACAAAGAAACGCTTTGAGCAGAGGAGGATCGACGCTTCCAGCGTTGAATTCCATAGCTTTCAATGCAGACAAGATATCTTGAGCCTCATCGAACACGTCATGAGTGATTATTCCTAAATTCAGCAACTTTTCCTCTAAGTCTGCCTTCAGTTTCATCATCTCCCACACTGTCGACAATGTATTTTGCATGAACATGAACCTGACGACGTCGAGCTGTGAACCTGGTCTGGTTCTCATCAGTCTTTTTAATTCATTGCTCAAACTTGTCGCTTTTACAACGATATTGGAAGAAGTACCTACTTTCTACAATCTCATAAGATATGTTTCTTGAAAACCCAGAATTCGGAAGACCCGAATTTAGCTAAGAAGAGAGAAATCTTATGTTTCTTGTAGAACAAGAGGAAGAAACAAAACAAGTTGTGATGTTGTGAAACTGAGCAATCTCTCTCTGCATTTTATATTTGTGCTTCTAAGCTAACCAGTCTTGATTTAACTGTTAATCATGGGTTAAGTTAAAACTAACTGCCATAACGGTTTTAGTAACAGTATAAACATGTTGGTTATTAGTACACACTAGGTGAGAACGACCTAATGCTCCGTGACCGGGAAGATGGCAACGTGGACGGGTTAGGACAATCCCCCTGAACACGAGAATGGATCCTGCATTTTCGAACCAAGAATGCCCTTTTGGGTTTGTCATAATTTTTCGATACTTTCACGTCGTATTTAGATACAACATCTCTATTAGACTGTCTCGTTAAACAGTCTACGCGCCTGGAAGTCTTGTACAATACACATGAATATGACTTTTGCTTAGCACCAAATCTGAAGTTCTACACCCAAACGGCCATACTTCAAAATGTATGCATGAGAAATACGGATTCCGTCAATTTTTATTTATTTTTTGTGTCAAAATGATTGGGGCCTTCTGACATCTATAGCGGAGATTATGATTGTATGGCTAGCATGCAGTTGATCCAAGTACACGTCATTATGCAACTTCTGCGAGTCAAGGTGTACCTTTCTACCTTGGGCACCCACCATATCCAAATATTCAACCTTCACATTGGCAGAAATCTTTCATTGCCTATCTCCTGGCAATATATATTGCCTTAGATCATGAAGCACTCGTGTGATGTAAAGTACAATATGGAAAGGCATAAACTCCATCTTTATCAAAGTATCATTCATGTTTTCCCTTTTCAGCAATAACTCCAATTTTTACCACCACGATCAAGTCTGTGTTCTTAATCATGGATAACCGATGAGCTACCACAACTGTGGTTCTGTTCGCCATGACTCTATTTGAGCCACTCGTTATGATTCAGCATCAAGGGTGTTCGTATCCTTGCATGATTAGTTTTGCGAATTAAATATATCGCATCCTAGCAATAAGGTAGATGAGATTTTGATGAACGCTTGCGTGCCACTAATCTATATTCTTACAAGAACCTTAAAGAAAACTGAAATCTAGCAGTACTAATAGTCTTAAAATATATTGATCCGAGGTTCCAGACTCGATTTTCATAGCTTTCGAGGCATATAAGATATATTGATCCTTAAAGAACACATCTCTAGGGATGGTTTGATCCTCTTGAGTGATTATTCCCACTAGTTCCCGCAATTGTTTCTTTAAGTCTGTCTTCAGTTTCATCACCTCCCGTATTGCCCAATGTACCCTGCATGAATATGATGGAGTTGTCCTGTCTATACATGGTTGTTAACTTCACATTGTTTTGGAAGAAAAAGGCTGACAAAGATTGCTTGTGAAACTTTCATGCCATCCCCTGTCCAAAGTCTTGTTATTAAACAATGCTCGCTCCCTGACATGGAGATCATACGAGCCAAGATGGTTTATAAGAGAATAATTTGTCTATTCAGTTTGCGTAAAAGCAGCATCAGGCTGCCTGCACAGCTTCTAAAATGAAGTTGAAACAAGCTACAACTTCTCTCACCCTACCTCTTCATTCTTGTAATTTGCACATCAGTCAGCTTCGTGGTTCACGGGTTTAAGTATTCAAGCAGAAACAAGCTACAACTTTGAAGAATATTTGATAGCGTTTATTCTTGGAATACCCTATATGCCTGCTCCAAATCAAGCATATGTGGGGAGGTAAGAATTTTGAGAACTGAAATGAATTAGAACAAAGTGATATGGACTCATGAAAGCATCTTCTAGACCTCTACATAGCTCTTCCTGGTTGATACAAGGAGTTTGATTGGCTTGTTCAGATGGCTTCAGTGTATATTATCACAAAGAAATCTAGAGTTCTTAGAATGTCTTGAAGCTATTAATGGAAATGCCACAGATTGACATTCACATAGCACGAAGCTTTCAAAAAAGTAAAAGTGCGGGAAACAAAAATCCTTTTTCTGTAAAACTTGCCTAGCACGAACTCGGCAGGTGTTTATCAGATTGTACATTCTTAAAAGAACCTCATCATCATGAAATTTTGCAGTGAAAACCAAAGAAGTTACGCTAGATAACACATATATACTACTGCATATTTGCATTACGTGGTCCGGTGGTTGCAGTCGTAAAAATAAGCTCAAAATATGCAATAACACCTAGCCAGTTTCACACACATTATCCATGGTGATTCTCATGTCTTTGAGTTCTCAAAATAGCTCAAACAGGATAATGAACCACTGCAGAGGAGGTTGCCGCTTATTTGACTGAACTCCTGATGACTGAATCTTAATAAAAACTGAATGCTGACTCTCATAAATTACTTGATAACTAAGGTTGTGCTTGGTTCACCGCAGCAGGGTGCATATGTAGTGCCTTGCGGCTGTTTGAGAGTTAGGAATGATTGGTTGCAGTTGATGCACCGGGGTGTGATGCAAGCTGTTGAAGTGGATTTTGAAAATCCCTTAACAAACTATTGCACCACCTTGCAGCCAAATATAGCTTGAACCACCTTACAATTTTCGCTTTCTTATGAGGATTCAAATTCTCTCTCCCACAAATCTCTCTCTTCCCTTCCTCACGATTCTCCAGGTCTCCTTCTCTCCCACCCCACCCCAAAGATCTCTATTTCTATAATTCAATTTTTTTAGCCAATCAATACTTTGCTCGTTGCCTTGCGACATGGTGCATCGTAAAGGAGAACATAAGAGAAAGATATTCTTCATTGATTTAAAAGAATTATTACAAGTCTTATTTATAGACTAATACAAAATTAGTTGTAACTGATGTATAACTAATTACAGTTAGATAAACAGTTACAACAGACAATTGTTATAACAGATATGCTGACTCAGCTTTGCTGACGTGGATAGGCTGACTCAGCTATTATCCTTAACATACCCCCTCAAGCTGAAGGGAGGAGGCTGAACTGAAAGCTTGCCTTTAAGATATGTGAATCTTTGAGATGAAAGACCCTTTGTTAAGATGTTTGCCACCTGATCTCTTGAACACAGATAATGAACTTGAACTGATTTCTGAGTAACTAATTCTCTGATGTAGCGATAGACTATCTCTATATGCTTAGTTCTAGCATGAAAAACTAGATTAGATGCTAATGAAATAGCACTAATATTATCACACCAAATGAGAGGGGCTTGATGTATGTAGATGTGAAGGTCTGTAAGAAGAATGGATATCCATGACAATTCAGCTGCAGTTAAGGCTAAAGATCTATATTCACTTTCAGTGGAAGATCTAGCCACTGTTGCTTGTTTCTTGGCACTCCAGGAGATTGGAGAATTACCAAACATCACACAATAACCACTGGTTGATCTTCTATCATAAGGATCACCAGCCCAATCTGCATCTGAGAATGCTTTAAGAAGTCCACTGTCTTTGGAAAAAATATACCATGATCAATAGTTCCTTTAACATATCTAAGTATCCTTTTTACTGCTGATAGATGTGCTGTAGTGGGGCAATGCATAAACTGACAGACTTGATTGACAGCAAATGCAAGGTCTGGCCTGGTCCATGTGAGATACTGTAATGCACCAACTAAGGATCTATAAGTAGAACTGTCTTATAACTTGTTCCCATCAGATGGCTGTAATTTTGCTGCAATGGAGCAGGGAGAAGAACATGATTTTGCACCATGCATGTGTGACTTTTGAAGAAGATCTATAGCATATTTTGACTGGTGAAGAAAGATTCATTTTGATGTTATTGTGGCTTCTAACCCAAGGAAGTTGTGAAGTGGTCCCAAATCTTTCATTGCAAATTTTGAACTTAATTGTTGAATCAGTGATTGACATAGTTGAGGAGAACTACTTGTGATTAGAATATCATCCACATAAATGAGGATGAATGTTAAAGATGATGAGGTTTTCTGAACAAATAAGGAGGTGTCTTCTTTGGAAGTATGGAAACCACATTCTTGAAGGCCTTGCACTAGAGACTCATACCAAGCTCTAAGAGCTTGTTTCAAACCATAAATGGATTTTTGTAATCTGCATACATAGCTAGGATGAATTGAATCAACAAATCCAGGGGGTTGTACCATAGAGACTTCTTCTTTGAGAGTTCCATGTAGAAATGCATTTGTCACATCCAATTGTCTAATAGGCCAATCATATTGGATAGCTAGAGCAATAACCAGTCTGATGGTAGCTGGTTTAGCCACTGGACTAAAATTTTATGTATAATCTATGCCTTCTTGCTGATGATAGCCTTTGGCTACTAGCCTTGGTTTGTATCTCTCTATTGTGCCATCTGATTTATGCTTGATCTTGAAAACCCATTTACACCCAACTGGTTTTTGTTTGGAACTAGGAGGGACTAGAGTCCATGTTCCTGTGTGTAGAAGAGCATTGAACTCTGTGGTCATAGCATTTCTCCAAGAAGCATCTTTTACTGCTTGGGTAAAGCAAGTAGGTACAGTGGAGGAACAAGTGCTGAGGTCTACAGGGATAGGATGTTTGGTGGCAAAATAGGATTTTGGTTTAAAGATGCCATTTTTGGATCTTGTGAGCATATGATGGTTTTGAGGATTTTGTTGTGGTGTTGGTAATGTTAATGAAGGAATAACTGGTGGTGGGGAATGTGAAGGTAGTAATGGAGATGGAGGCAATAGTGTATGTGGTGATAATTGTTGTGGTGATAAATTTATGGGTGTAGGAGTGCTGGTTGGAGGATGAGATTGATTTGATTGGAGAGGTGTTGTTACGGATGTTATAGGTGTAGAAAATAGAGGGACATTGACTGCTGGTTTAGAACATATATGGCATGAGTTGGTTGGTTGTGTGTTAGAGGATGAACAAAATGGGAAGGAGTCTTCATTGAATATCACATGTCTAGAGACTAGGATTTGACCAGTGAGAGGGTCTAAACATCTATAGCCTCTATGATTGAGACTGTAACCAATAAGAACATACATTTTGCTTCTGCTTTGGATTTTATTCTTAGTATAGGGTTTGATCCAAGGATAACAAGCACACCCATATGATTTTAAGAATTTATAGTTTGGAGATTCATGAAAAAGTTTCTCCCAAGGTGATATGAAATTGAGTTGTTTTGATGGGAGTCTGTTGATAAGAAAAACTGATGTTTGAAAAACATCAGTCCAATAGTGGGTTGGAAGACTACTTTGAGCAAACAAAGTTCTACTCATCTCAACTATGTGTCTGTGTTTTCTTTCAACGATTCCATTATGTTCAAGAGTGTGGACACATGAAAACTGATGTGAAATGCCAAAGAGAGTAAGATAATTTTCAAAAGTGTGACTAATGAATTCACCCCCACCATCAGTTCTAATAGTTTTTATTTTTAAATCTAATTTGTTCTCAATATTAGATTTGAAAGAAATGAATACTTTGGAGAAATCAAATTTATTACAAAGTGGAAAAATCCAACAGTACTTGGTAAAGTCATCTGCAAAGCTCACATAGTACTTAAAACTAGAAAGTGATGTTATAGGAGAAGGCCCCCACAAATCACAATGTAAAAGTTGTAAAGGCTGAGTAGTACTAGTAATAGAAATAGAGAAATGAAGTTTCTTACTTTTCCCTAGTTGGCAGTGAGAGCAGAAAGACACGTGAGAAAATTTTCCTTCAACAGGCAGATGATGTTGATGGATGACTCTTTGGATAATAGGAGTAGATGGATGGCCCAGCCTTTGGTGTCATATAGTTGTTGATGTTCTTTCACCAATAAATGCAGTGTGTTGTCCAGAGGGTACAGAAGGGGAGTGGTTGAACTTGAAAGGATATAAACCATTCTCATGAGGTCCTTGGAAAAGCATCTTCCCTGAGGGTTTGTCCTTGACATAAAAGGAATGGGTATCAAAAATTAGAGAGCATTTATTGTCTGTCACAAATTTATGTACATACAATAAGTTACGAGATATGTCAGGGACATGTAGAATATCTTTTAATTGAAATTTAGAAATAGGAGAGAAATCAGTAAAGACTTTGGAAAAACCTGTGTTTTGGATGTGTAGTCCTTGTCCATTGCCAACTGTGACCTTGTCTGCTCCCTGGTACTCCTCATGTAGTGAAAGGTTATTGAGGTCTGCTGTGACATGGTTAGTAGCTCCTGTGTCTGCATACCAATGTGATTTAGTTGAGGATGATGTTTGATTCCCATTTCTAGTTGCTGCCATTGCAGCGAGTTTTGGTGTTGGAATCTTCCCTTGATAAGCAAAATTCATGCGATTGTGGCAGTCTATAGCAGTATGACCAACATAGGAACAAATTTGGCATCTTGGTCTATTTGAGCTTTGGTTTAAATCAGATACATTGCTATGATAAAGTCCTTTGCCATGATTGTTGTATGAGCTTCCCTAACTGTACATGTTGCCTCTTCCTGGATTGCTCTGTTGAAACATCTTATTCCCTTGTGAACGAGAATTATAGCCTTTTCCACTGTAGTTATTGTAGTTTGATCCTCTATAGGTAGGTATGTTTTGTGAAAAAGAAGAAGTTTTTGTTGCTGCAAACAGCTGTGGCGTTGAGTTGAGACTTAATTCTTTCTTCTACTGCTAGTTCTTCACTTAACAAAAGACTGTGAAGATTATCCAATGTGACTTCCTCTGCTCGGATTCTAATTGATGTGGCGAATGTGTCAAAATCAGGTGGGAGGCCATTCAAGACATGGAAAGTTAAATCATCATCTGAGATAGGAGAACCAGCTGCAGCTAAGTTGTCTGAGATGTGTTTGATGGATTGCAAATAGTCTGAAATCGTTAGAGAACATTTCTTGATAGTTTGAAGTTTGGGATTTAGTTGCATAATGTGAGAGCGAGAGATTAATGAGAACCTTCATTCTAGTGTTGACCATGGTGCATAAGATGTAGTTGAGTTTACCATGTACGGCAAGAGTGAGTCGGAGAGTGATGCATTGATCAAAATAAGAAGAGTTTGATCATTCTCAATCCAATGATTAAACTCTAGATTTTGTGAGATCGTAGTCTCACCGAGTGTATCAGTGATTGAGATCTTCTCTGGTGGACATTGATATGATCCATCAACATAACCGAGAAGTGAGTACCGACGGAGAATTGGCAAGAACAGCGATCGCCAGACCACATAGTTGTCCTTTGTAAACCTGATTGGGATCAAGTTTGAGATGTTTTGAATCACCATTAATGGAGCTTGAGTGAATTGGGGAAGATCTGTCATGAGAGAGAGATTGTTACAGATACCTTGAAGGAAGGAGAAGAGCTTTCAATCACCAAATTGAGATCGATTTTGCCTTGAAATCGATGAATTGAGATCGATTTTGCCTTGAAATTGATGAATCACTGCATACGCGAAACTGGATTCAGCTTAAACACACCAAATTAGAGCTGAAACAAAGGTATTCGAGAAAATTGGGGATTTGGGTTGTATAAAACCCTAATTGGATTTGAAAACCACAAGGTTAACAGGCTCTTGATACCATAAAAGAGAACATAAGATAAAGATATTCTTCATTGATTTAAAAGAATTATTACAAGTCTTATTTATAGACTAATACATAATTAGTTGTAACTGATCTATAACTAATTACAGTTAGATAAACAGTTACAACAGACAATTGTTATAATAGATATACTGACTCAGCTTTGTTGACATGGATATGCTGACTCAGTTATTATCCTTAACACATCGCACCTCGTTGCGATTGCAACTCTTAGCCGGAAGCATCCCATTGCAGTGAACCAAGCACAACCTAAGCTATAAAAATTTACATAGCATGACACTTCATATATAGAAATGCAGTAAAACTTACCTAGGAGTATACTGTATATCATTCATGGTGACTGAATAATCCTTTTCAGTAAAACTTGCCTAGTAGAAAAACATTCACAGGGGCAAATTGTGATTTTGTGAAACAGAGCAAAGTCTCTCTGCATTTTATACTTGTGTTTCTGAGCTAACCAGTCTTGATGTAACTGTTAACCATCGGTTAAAGCTTTTACTGTTAACTATGGGTTAAAGCTTTTACTCTCACTGGTACACACCAGGTGAGAACGACCGAATGTTCACTGTCAACCACGGGGGTTATAAATTTAACCGCCATAACGGTTTTAGTAACAATATGAACTGCTAACCATGGATAGACACACAGTTGCGATCGACTTAGTTTTCAGTGACCGGGGCAGCAGTTGTAGTTGATTTTAGGTGATTTTCTACCTCAAACAAATGAGGCTGTTACTTGGACGGGTTACATCCATCCCTGAAAAACTCGACCGAGCATGCGAATGTTGCCCAACCAAATAATTTTGCTCAGAAGTCATGGTCTCAATGCCCCTATGAAGCAAGCAGAAAGAGGTTAGGAACTTGATTGATGATAATACACTTTTCATAATTAGGCTTGTGGAAACTAAGATTAGAAAGGGTAGAGAGTAGTTTGTTAAGAACTCTATATTTTCTACTTGGGATTTTGTCTGCTGTGATAGTATCTATAAGGGGAGATTAATCGTTTGGGATTTATTAAAGAAAGACAGGAAGAATTGCAATTTCATATTTTTCTTCCCCATGGCATCCCCACATAAAAGACGCAGCCCCACTATTTGCCTATCTATAAATATGAAAAATCTTGAACTAAGAAAAGTAAACTAGTTCTTCTAAGGATATCTTTAACCATGCGATAGTAGAGTCAGCTGGGAGGTTCCACCTTCTCTCTAATATAAGCAACAACTGTTGAACCAATTCCAATCCACAAGTTCGTTTCCCCCATTTGTTGAGCTTGAATCATGCCACTCTGGGCAACTTGTAACTCATGAAAGATGATAGAAATAGGCTCCACTTGGGCTATAAAGCACCTAGTACAATCACCATTTGGTTTCCTAAAAAGAGCTCCATAGCCTCCCCTATTTCGCTTGTAACTCATGCTGAACTCCAACTCGATTTGTTTAGCAATAAACAAGCAACAATCTAAAGGAATACACAATAATAAGTACACACAATGTTTAAGGTAGTTCGGCAATTGCCTACATCCACCATACAAGAGAGAGAGAAAATTTATTCAAGATCCAAGGTTACAATCTCTCAAATCAATTAGAAGTGCTCTCAAGAATTCCTCTCCAGTAGATCTCACCAAGGATGGCTTCAAAAGAAACCTAAGTTCCCCTTATATAATTGGGGAAATATTTACAATCGCTCAGATCTCGAGGCAAGTCAAGATTGAGTTTTACCGATGTCTGTTCGAACATACCCATTTTATTCGAACAAAAAACATGGTCTATTCAAAAAATCAACCTTCGGGGTGACTCTGTTCGAATAGACCTAAAGTCTGTTCGAACAGACTTTGTTATGTTCGAGCAGACCTAAAGTCTATTTGAATAGAAAATAGAACAACCTTACATAGATGATATCGTTGTACAGATTTTGATATTGATCTTTCCAAAACTATTCCTTATGTTATACAACAAAATGCAAACTCCATCAAGTTTTATTATCTCCTGGATGGCATTCCAATGCATAGATAACATACGAAGGACAACCCACAATTCATAAACGCATGTTCCATCAGAAACCTTCTTCAGAATCACATTTACTGCTCCAACTTCAATCGTTTCTAGTCTGTTTTTATTGATCATACACAGGTTAAAGATTGCTCTAATGGCATACATCATGGCTGTAAGATCGTCCCCAACTTCTATGATACGTAAAAGGACTTTGAGACTGCCAAAGTCCCCAATAATGACCCTGTTCAGGTTATATCTTGATAAGTTGAAATGGATTCTTGCAGCAGTAACTTTTGTCTTTACATTTCTGGTATCCAACGTCTTAATAACAGAAGGTATAATATCTTGGTTATTCGCAAACGCTTTGATATTTTTGTCGTAAGTTAAATTGTTGAAGACTATTGCAATAATATCTTCTTGGAGTTTCAGTCGGTTCCTCCCCATCCAGCACTTTGAGTGGACTTAGCAAGACAGAAATGGTACGTTCTTCCTTGGAAAAATGGGCATAAAATTAAGGCAAAATGGTTAATTTGCATCTCCTTTGCGGTTTGTTTTTGCTCAGAAATTTGAATTTATGATCCTGAGCATCAGATCATCAAATTATTGCCTCTTAATTTTTTGAGATATTGACTGCAGGGTCATGTAGGAAAATCTCATGGTTATTTAACTATTGCAAAATCATATCTTTGGTAAAGTTCGCAAGTTTCTAAGAATAATCGAATACTCGAAGGCTACCTCGAAGCTTACAAATAGACTCGAAGCCCAGAGAACCAATAAAACAGCCAAAGGCATATGATATATCTGAAGCCTTATGAGATTAATCGAACACTCGAAGGTTACATCAAAGTTAGTTGAAGCCAAAACCAAAGACAGTCGGTCAACATCAATTCCAGAGAGGCTTTGACCATATTAGTACATGGTCGAAGGCAGACATACCTAAAGGCTGTTCACGGGTCGGGTCGGGTCGGCCCGGGTTAAGCCTTAAATCTGAGCCGACCCGGGCTGGTCGG